>JAPYYT010000002.1:0-19843 GCA_030522565.1 Ceratosolen corneri | reverse complement strand
CCCCCCCCCCCCCCCCCCCCCCCAACATTTTTATTCCTTCGACTCGGATTTCCATTTTGACTTTTGTCACACCTTCATCTCATACCCCTTTACATTACAATATTACATTTGCAAAAGTCACTTGCGAGATGCTTGTCCTGGCTTTTTACGCGCGTTATTCCCCGGGAGCTCTTTTGGAGAAGACCACGAGAAACACGCGTGTACACTTTACTTCCTTCCTCGTTTACTTCACTAAAGCGTCCCTTCTAACCCTCGGTTATTCCTCCACATTTACCTGCAGCGCGCGTATTCTCGGAAAGAAAAAAATCGACACGTCTTGTTTTCTGCTTCTTTTCCTTTCTTTTTTTTTTTTTTTTTTTTTTGTCTTTGTTTTTTATTTCTCTCTTGGATGTCAAATTGCACTGGATTCGGGAAAAAATTTTTCATAGATATACACGCATTATATTTACGTCCGAATGTATCGTAAGCGAGATTCATTTACGATCTTGTGTGTTGAGTGCCGAGGAAATTTCTCATTGCGGCATTACGAGTAAGGGAATAAAACGAGAGTTGGATATTTTTATGGCTGGTGTATATTTATGTATGGTAAGGAGGTGGGGCTGCGAGAACAGGGAGCACCCTCGGTTGGAATTAGGCTTTAGAAGCTCAAGCCGACAGATGCGACGAAATAGAGGGAAACTCGACTAGAGGTATAACTGGAGATTCGACATTATTGTGCGTTCTCTTGGGAATGGTTCATCGGTCGCCATGCCTCTGGCTATAATGCCACCTCTATCCAACTACCCTGGATTATGAATAAATATGAGATGTTAATTAAAAGTTTCGGCTTGTCTGGTCCACTGATATTTCTCTCTTTCGTATACTGAGCTCTTGATTTAATTTCCTCATTTTACGTACAGCTTCAGCGAGTCTTTCTAGGACGGCTTATAGTATCAGAGGCGGCTTTTAAGTTTTTGTTTGTATTCGCATATCCGGGAGTCTAGTTTTGAATTGCGAATCGAAGTTGCTCACGCCGAAGACAGTCCAGAGTAACATCTTTCCGCCTGTTCATTGGACGGCTTAGCTGGATTTCTTACCTACTTGAAATATCTCTCCTTCCTTCGGCCATTATTCCGTCACTTTTACAGCATTTCACGGGTAAAATAAATTGTTAAAAGAAAAAAGAGTATTTCATCGCCCAAGGGAGAAAATTGCACTTTGCGGATATTCGCTTGAACGATGCTTACAACCACTGATCTTTTCTCTCATCCTTTCTTCGCCTCTCTTCTTCCGTCCACTAATTCGCTGGTCAAATTTTCAGAAAGACGTTGAATTGTATTTCCTTGTCGAGCTGCAAATAAAGGCCAAAGTAAGGAAAAGCTCCCTGTATTTTTATCATTTTGCAGAAAAATTATTTAGAACGTGTAGTTATAGAACGTTTACTCGCATGAAAGTAAAAGAAAGGCGAACTGATTTTAGTGGATTTTAGTGGATTGAATTCCCCAAAAGTTCACTATTAACTAGCTTAAGGTACCTATTCAACTACACGGCTAAAATGACCACAATTCCTGAAATTCTCATAATACTGATTTCTTTTGTAATTGTTGTAATAGAGAGAAGGAATTTAATCTTGGTTAAGCTTAACAGTTCCCTAAACATGTTTCGAAGTAGTGCGGGCTGTAATATTTGCATACGCGTATGCATATAACTCGGGGGATCTACCTTTACTCCAGGACTCTCTCTCTCTCTCTCTCTCTCTCTCTCTCTCTCTCTCTCTCTCTGTCCCTTTCTCTAATATTATAAAATTTGATACGTGTGGAGACTGATGAGATTAGAGATGCTGCCATTGCAATAAATGAATCACGTATTAAACGCGCGAACGCATGAATTTTTATTGACTTAGCTCTTGCTTAATAATATATACTTGTATACTTGAAACTTTTAACTTGCCTTCATCGCCTATTTTCATCCTTGTAACGTTGTGTGTGTGACTTAAAAGAAAAAATCAAATTCAGAGTTTTCTTAAAGAACTTTATTACAACTATCGATTAAATTTTAGATCGAATATCTATAATTTTTTACGTTTTTATATCTATTAGAAGTTGTAAAACGATAAAAAATGTTAACTTAATCATCATTTTAACATATACAGCATGCCCAAAGATATATTTATTTAATATTAATGATATAATTTATGATATATTTTTACAAATTTGTATAATCAAATTTACATATAAAAAGTATTTCATACTTTTATTTTCATATAATTTGTTGAAATGAAGCATTATAAGTCACTTATGGACCGTTGGCTTACAGTAATTATTTTAGTCGATATCGACTAACGGTTAAGGCTGCAACTTAAATCAATCGTAATTTTCAGCTAAGTTTACTTCTGTATGGTGGATAATTAGCAATAATCTATCGAATTCAGCGTTTAAAATAAATGTATAAGAAATAATGGAAAGTAATTGGAACGATTGAAAAGTTAGTCGAGTAAGTAAATGGTTGGAAGGGTAAAAAACAATGAGGAAGTAGTCACATTCACAGGCTAATCGCTCTTATTATCCTGGTTAGTCTACCCTCGAGAGTAAACAATTGCAATTACGAGTATTAGTGAAAATAAGATATTTTCATCTCTCTCTCTCTCTCTCTCTCTCTCTCAATCTTGTGCATTTAATGTAATTTTCATACGTATTCTTCACTTATTTTATTACGATGGTCTTTCATTATTACACATTCGATTAAACACGAATCAAATGATAACTGAAGACTAAAACACCATCGCAGTTTAAAATTTAATGTGAAAAAATAGGCAGTAATGGGGTGAGTTAGTCAATCAAGTTTTTTCTAAGTATATGACTCATCAAGACTGTCCTATGAAAAACAGCAAGACAGGGGTACACGCCGAACATATGAAAAGCTGATTGAGTGAGCTTTTGATCTAGGATTTGAATGTGTCTTTTCATAAGAAATTCATAAATTACTGCGAAATTCATTTATTTTTCGTTGCACGAATGACAGAGAGATAATAAATATATTGCCAATCTATATATATTATTTATATTTTTACGCATATAAAGTATAGATTCTGTTTTGCTATTAATGTTTATAAACAAAACTCCAGAACGATTTTCCTATTTTGTCGTTTTATTTAATATGAATTATATTGGTATTCGATGTCTATTTTTCCAGTTTCATAAAATACTACTAATATTATTACTAATTTTCTTTTATTCTGCTATCTTATTGTTACATTACAGCAAGCACCAAGAAAATTGTAATTAATTTATTGTATTTAGTATTATAATTTATAAAATGAGAGACTTTTATTTTTAACAAATCCTCTCGTTTCGATTATGAGCTTATAAGTTTCGTAGGGATATGTAGTTATATATATATATATAGGTGATTCGTAGTCTCTGAGCTGAATAATGAGCTTTTAGGAATATATGAACGAACTTTTGAAAAACGCGTATTTAAGTACGTCAAATATACCACAAATTGATATATCAAATATTCAATTGAATTTCATTCAATGATCGTTATATGTGGGTTTTCCGCAAAGTAAATTAGTATACCGTGGAAATATTAAAATTTTACCGATATAGCTTAATGCAGTTTGCAGCAATCAAGCGAGACATAATTTCTTTTGAAACCCGTACTTGATTCCAACTTGACTCTGTATACTTTCATTTATTTTCCGCGCTTATAAACAACTCTCTCATACTATAAATTTAATAGCATTATGCTTAATTATTTTTAACATAAATTTATTTATTTATATTTATTTATTTATATGTATGTATCTATAATGTAATTGTATTTATGCTGATTGATGAATAACTATCAGCAATGTTGGTTAAAATGTAAGAAATGAATATTTCATTAATGCTCCTTAACTACTGAATTTGCATTAAATACCGTCGACGAGCGCGTGGTACACATTAACGTATCAAAAGGCTTTCCGAAGCGGTAAAACGAAAATAATATTTTCAGAGGAACTATAGTAGTTGAACTCATAGCACAAAATACACTGACGTTTCGTATGAAACTTTGCAAGGGAAAATTTGCGCTCACCTCTCATTAAAATTGATGCTGGCAGAGATATATTTGTGCGAACTCACTAGAAATTTTTTGCCTTCGATGACCATCGTCCAATTAAATTCACATCGCGTCATTCATTCAAATCATACAGTCACATTTTTATCTCTCTATTCATGCCCACGTCTGTGAAAAAGGAAGAACAAGGAGAGTAGAGAATAAAGGGAAAAAATAATTACTCCCATGTCGCTGACGTGACAAGTGCGCCAAGGGAATACTTACATCTCCATAGATTTTTTCGTATAATTTCATTTTTTTTTTTACCACAGAAAAATAAAACTTCTTTTTTCCATACTTGTATTTATAATTAATTAAGGTGTCTTTGTAAAAAGAAATATTTATAATTTTAAAATAAAATGTAATCTTTTTTAATAAAATATGAGAAATATTTATTTAATTTATTACATATATCAACAGCATTCTTAAGTAATAAATTACATTCTTTAGTGTTATTTTAAAGTAGCTTAAATGGATGATACTTCATAATCCACCCTTAATAAAAAGCTCTTGATAAAAAACTTTAATAACTGCTGCGAATTCTTTTACGTATACGCTCCTTTTCTTTCACCTTAATTATACTTAAAGCATTATTAATTTTCAAAAGAGAGTGATATTTATGTGAACGTATTTCTTTTATATATATAAATATATATATATATATATATATATATGCGGAGAGAAAAAGAGAGAGGCGGAGACAGAAATTAATCATTACAAAAACAATTATAATATAAATATTTTCAATCGTCCGGGAAACTACATTCGCTGAGGTGTGAAAGAAACGATTTCATTAGTGCGAGCAGTTCAAAGGAATTTTTGAAAGAGTGAGACTAAAAAAGTGAGAAGACTAGAGAAAAAAGAGGGCTCGTTAAGCTCTTTCATTCATAGCGGTGCTGTGCCATCGTCTTTTCTTTCATTTGTGAAAAGCGATCGAAAAACCTCGTACTGGAGGAAATCGAAAATGAGCTTACGCATTTCAGCTGCTTCAGTTTTCGTTTGATCCGCACTTTGATTCTTTTTCATTAACGTTTGAATTCCGGATTTCGCTTCGGTGTTAGTAGTGTACTGATGTACGATTCCATTCCTATGATCCTATGTAATTATTCTAATAGTAGGTAAGGTAATTAGACCACATAAATTTCTCTATCATTCATTGCTCGTATACTTGTTAATCTACATCAATAATATACTTGCCTTACATCAACAATAACTATACCGACTACGATTAATTTTTTCAGCTTTGTATTTATTATCTCTCTTCCTTTTATCCATCATTTTTTAAAAATACAAACAAATACTTAAACTTAATAAATTCCATTCTTAATTGAAAAGTAATAAGTATCGAGATTGCTTGGAAAAGTGCTCCCGAAATTCTCCGCTAAATCATTGATAAAAGTGATACAATGGCGAAAGAGCGGCTGAAATGGAAGAACTAGTACTAGAGATTTAGTTAAGTGTACATATAAATATAACAGTAAAAATCGTGCGAAATTCAAAGAGCAGTAGTAAGAGGTATATAGGGGAGTAAAGGTATTCGGGAAATCCTTGAGGAATTCTCGCTTGTGCGTGTGTGGGTTGAAGAGTCTTGTGAGAATCTGATGGGAAAGGTATTTGATTTCTGTAAGTAACTCGATTGCTAAATCTATGTCGTGTTAAAAATGTGTGCAGCTTCGGTATCCATGAGTTTGACGTTTCCGTTAGTAGACTGGACATCAAAATATAGCTGACAAATTATTTTATGGCTCGTGGTTGTGGGTCTCGACTTAGCAACGTACACAGAAGTAACTTTGTTTTCCTAGATAGTCTAGTAAAGTATTGTTCGTCGCTGGTAGAAGAAAAGAAGAGGGAAAGGTGGAAGATACCGAGGCGTGAAATAGGAAAAGTAGGAAGAGAATGTAATAAAGTATGAGAGCGAGACAAGAATGAAAATCGAGATGGGATATAAAGCGGGGGTTGAATGTAGGGGAGGCTAAGTTGTTCATCCGCGAAGAAGTGATAGGCCAAAAAGAAGGATAGAAACAAATAAATGCGAATAAAGCTGAGTAATGAAGAAGATAAGAACTGAATATAGATCGACAATAAGGAGTAAATATAATTAATAATTTGTGAAGTTATGAGCTTTACGAAGTAGCAAATGTAGCAAAATCTAAATGAATGCAAATATTTTCAGAAACAAAAGCAGATACAAATGGACTTACATTCCTTGAATTGCGTAGTTTGTTAAAATATAAAAAAATATTTTAGTTATTTAAAGTACTGAATACATATTCTTTTAAATATTGACGATTGATCATAACTACACATTTAATTATTTTCATGTCTAATTATCTTGAGGGATTACAATTTCATTAAAATTTGATGGTCGTTTGATTTTGCATTTTTAAACATTTTAATTACATTTCAAATCTCATCGTCTCAAGAACGTACCAATGTAAACTTCATAATAATTACAATATATGATGATACTTTATTTAGTTTATTCTTTAATGTATTGGTCTTCATGAGTGGTATATTAATTTATAATGAATAACAATATAGGGCAAAAAATTTATTGAAAGCTAATGGATAATTAAAAATTTGTTTCTAATAACTAAAATTATAAATTATAATGTTTTAATAATTAAGATTTTATAGCTAATATTATGCAAGCTATGAAGCTCAGTAAACAACAGCAAGCATTATTTAAAAAAAATTAAATAAATAATGCATTTATTATGAATGCCTGTGTTTGATACTTCTTTTTACTTAAATTCAATAACGTACAATTATTTGATTAGTTAATATACCTTTATTTTAATTTTCAGGGAAACTGCAAAATTAAAAAAATTACTGGATATTTAGTACAAAATATCATAAGACAACTGTCTATCGGCCTTATTAACATAAAAAAACCCAATTTTGTAATTATTTAACTCAATAATAAAGATTATAAAATTATAAAGAAAATATTAAATAACTTTTTCTATAAAAATTTGTTTTATTCTTATAAAATTAAATTATTATAATGGAAAATGGAAGAAAATGAACCTACTTTAATATTAAATTAATAAATATTTATATAGTTATTTTTTAAGTTAAAATTTTTGGATCCAACATTATTTCTGAATCAATAAACTATTTGGTTGTTTGTATTTTCGTTAAATAATATCAGTATATTATTTCTAAGATTCTTCATTTATGATTTATGGAATTTTAAAACTTAATAGTAATTTAATACAAGTTTAACTTTAAAGAAACCTCATTTATTTTTAATTTTATTTTTGAGTTTAATTAAAAAAAAAGGAAAATATAGAGAAAAAATTTAAATTTGATTTCGAAAAATATTTGTCATCCTTAAAGCTTGTAAAAATTTCAACCATAAATACTAAATAAACATTTTTATTTATTTGAACTTAAAAAGAAATTTTATGCCCATAAAGCATCATCTGAATTTTATTATATAATTTATTTAATAATATTGTTATGATTTATTATTATTTTCATCTACATTTATCTACATTTTCTATTATATCATAAATTATATAAGGTGGTTTGTCATTTTCATACGTGAAATGAACTATTCCTGTTGAATTTGTAAAGGGCATAAATTAAGAGTATCAACAACGATAACAGCCAATACAAACAAGAATTTTTCTAAATAAAGCATTAAACGTTGCATATACGTTTATATTAAAAATTTATTTAATTAACATTTTTCTAGATATTATTTTTATACTAAATTATTTTGCACTAATTTTTTTCAATTATAATGCTATGTTAATTACACATTCTAAAGAATGCATTTCTGCTTTTAATTAAAAATTCTATAAATAATCATTAATTAGTATACTTGATAATGAATTTGTATTGCAAATGGTTAATTATAGCTATACTTATGTACATAGTAATTGGTGTTATTAAGATAAAACTTGCAGTTCAGCTCAATGTGGAGAATTTTAGTTCTCAGATGAAGATATTCATTTATAGAATATTAAAATCTACTGTATAATAGAGTCATATTATTATAAGATTTTTAATATTTCAAATGAAATTTTGAAATTTCTTGCAAATAATTAAGTAGTCTTGTAAGATGATAGTTAAAAGCTCAAAACTGAACCAAATTGTTATGATCTAATCTCATATTTGTTTAAAATATAGACTTAATGTAATAAAATTTCATAATTTTAGTAAAATACGTATTATTCATAAGTAAATATATAATTAAAGGACTTTAGCTAAAATAAATATCGATAATGGTATAAACGCAGAAAGATGCGGTTAAATACTGATAAATTGTCGGCTAAAAGCCACATTATTGTAACTTTATTTCTTTATAATTCTGGCCTGAACAAAGAAAGGTTAATAAGAAATATGAAAGAGCGTACGCTTGCTCGCCCAGTCAGATATGAAGGATCTTATAAAAAATGAGGGATATAAGTTTTCGAAGAAATTATGATATACTAACAGAAATAGTAGGGAGTCACCGCGGAGGACGACACATATAAAGATAAGGAAGCATCATGAATAAGAAGAGAGATATAAGAAAAATAGATGCCTTGGATAAAGTAAAAGGAAAGCGCTGCTTGAAATAAGAATGTAAGAGAAGGAAGAATGGGATGTGTTTGGTGTAAGGAGAACAACGGATCGATTGCAAACTGAGAGCAGGAATATAGCGTCGTGCGATGCAAGGGTGAAATAAGAGAATGAGCCAGTGGTGGTACGAAGGCTTTAACCTGTTTTCTTCGACGAGAGTGCGGCTCTCGGCTTCTAACAGAGCGCACGTACTCTCATACCACGCTACGTCATACGCGAGATATCGCGTATGCCATGATATCGTGGCTGCAGCTGTCGTTGTTGTCATCGCTCCTCCGACAAAAGCAATACTGCTTTTCAAACGAGATCCAATGACCTGACAAGCTAACTTGTCGAGGAGAAAATTTACGTACGTGTATATATGCGGGCCTGGTAGATGTGCGGTGTTATCCCTGATAAGCACTGCGACACGTAAGCAATGCATGTCCGAAAAGTTTATGGATCGAAATGGGCTTGGAGAGAGAGAGAGAGAGAGAGAGAGAGAGAGGGAGAGAGAGGACTTAATCCCTGGGGGTTGGGAAGACTGCCCGTTATGGAATTGGTAATGGAAAAGGGATGCACGGAAATTGGGTGACCGAATTAAAAATATGAGACGTCCTAAGAATCCGGAAAAGTGTTGATTTCTATTGAAATATACGAGCATATCTGTCGAAGGTTCAAAAAAAAAAGTAGATTAGAAAAGTCACTCGCATAAAAAAAAGGGGATAAGACAGGGAAGGAAAATGGACGAGTGTACGAAAGAACAAAAATGAAGAATGAAAAGATAGAAGGAAGGAAGAAAGGAAGGAAGGAAGGAAGGAAGAAAAGAAGTAAGAAGTACGGGCAAAACAATGCACTTATTTTTATTAAGGGGCTTGATTTCCAGTTAGGGAGAAATGGGTATGAAAATGTAGTAAGGAAGGCAAACCCGAGACCAAAAATACGAAGAAAAGGGAATTAAAGCTCCAAAAGATTTGTTGTTATTGGAATTGAAGAGAGAGAGAGAGAGAGAGAGAGAGAGAGAGAGAGAGAGAGAGAGAGAGAGAGAAAGAGGTGGAGCAATGAGAAGAAGTTAGGTGGGAGAAAGAAGAGGTCGAGTATCGATTACGTCCTCCAAACTTGTAGCTCCCGCTTCTGTCTCCTACTACTTTTAGATGTACGTATGTGCCAAGACTGCACTACCAAATTTCAAAACAGACAGAGAAAAGACAAGAAGATTACAAGTATCTCGTCTACCTCCCTTTTTCATTCCTCGTATCTCTCGCTAATGCTACAGAACTTTGTTCTTTCCTCTTTGTTATTTCTACAATTCTCTATTTCCTCTGCAACCGAACGAATTTGTGATTTTTTCCCTAACTTAATTTTTAATTAATGCATTTTTAATGAGCTTCTTCTTGTTCTTTTTTTTTTTTTTTTTTTTTTTTGAGCTTTCTGGCACTTTTAAGTGTTCCTCCGACATTTAAGTATCCTCCGACTCACGGGTGAAAAAGTGGGATACTCTCATCATTTGTCCTCGTGCTGAACTAATTAGAGGCGACAGCTATTTAAGTCAATTAACAGTGTCCATCCGAATAACGTCTATCATTTAATTACCGACTTACACGTAATTTCATATGATGTCCACAAAGATTAGCACTTTAAAGGCTCTTGCCGTCGGAGAAGCATTCGATCGATTAGAAATTAGCTGTCTCGGCAATGCGTCCAAGTACACGTCCCAGATAATGAATTCTTATTTGAGTGAAAAGATAACGGCGATTATTGCAAAACGTATGACCGTCGCTCGAAAAGTGGAATGCGCTTCCGGTCACGAATTATCGCTTCATTCCACATCCCCGTTCGACTAACAATCTTATTATATTATATGGCCAGCCGCCTCAAACTCAACCTTTAGTCTCTTGCAAACATTCCGTTCCCTTCGTTGCGATCAATAGTCAAGTGATATTTAACAGCCTGCATGACACTCTCATTAAAATAGGTTGGCTAATTTCCGTAAAATCTAGTTTAAAGATGCGTACGAGCCGAGGATCGATCTTGACCGCACCGACTGCCATTGTAGGTGAAGCAGAGATTTCAGTCTCGTTGTGTTTCAGTGGATCGCGAGCGCTGTAACAAGACGGTGGAGATTTACGAGGACGTATCAAGTCCAGCGGTGAGCGCCGAGACGCTGGGCAAGCCATTGACGTGCAGCTACCGCTTCCGGGCGATACGCGGTTCACCCCGCGATTGGATACTACGGGTTCGCTTCAAGAAGTTCAAGGTCGGAACCCTTGTCAATGCCACTACCTGCCAGGGTGGTTACATGCAGGTACGTATATACGCACACAGTAGGCACAGGCGATTAACAGCCGCGGATTTCTGCATCTAGCTTTTATTGATTTTCGGGCATCGAGCAACGTGTACGTGGAGTAGACCCGCCGATTCTACGACTGTCGCCAAAATTTCCTCTATTTATCAAGGTCTCTCGGCTGATGCGACGAAAGGGAGTCGGCTAATTTCCCGACTAATTAATTGCCTGCTTTCAGTTTGTGCTAGGAAGCCAGTGTAGTTAGTGGCCGGGAATACTCATTGATGTGACGAGCCCAATGCGCCCGAGAGGATAATGAGTCCGCGATGTGTCGTCTATTGTCTTTTAAAAGATTGCATGTGATTATTGCGATGTGAAGACCATAATTATTGCCGATATCGAAGTCATCGATGCCATTATTCCCTTTATTACTCGACCGGGCTTTTTCTTTCGCGCTTTATGTTCGTACTTTATGCCACTGCGTATTTTTGGCCAGACTTGGTCCTCGAGCGAAAATATTATCTAGCCATTACCCTCCTACCTCGGCATACGGTTTCGTTATTTTTTTTGTTTTATTTTTAATCTCACAAGATCGTCACCTTCCACAGTTTTGCCGAGCATGCTACGTGATAGCGATTCATCACTGGATGCATAAATGTATGCATGTATCGGATTTCCTTACCAATCATGCCATTAGCATACATAGAATGGTTTTAATAAAATATTATAAAGAAGTATTTAATTAATCAAACGAGTTGGCAAGTCAAACAACTTTCGCCTTATCAACGTGACTTTCGCGTCGCCCTCCCTTTAACTTGTTTTTTGCTATCCATCATTCTTAACATACTCGTAGGAGCTCGTGCAGTAACATAACAGAAATTATTAGTGTCCCTAAAAGTAGTGTACTCGATAAATACTATAATCGATCAATTGGTGATGTAATATAAAAATATCTGCAGCCCACCAATGATATATTTTATTTATTAGGTAGCGCCAGTGCTCATTGAAGTGCAAGCATAAACGTACGGTCGTGTTCATAGATTTTCGAAAAAAGCGAAAAAGCCATCGTCATCTATTACAAAATGCAATTATTGCATGTATCCTTGAATTAAAAATTGCGAGTAGAAAAAATGTAAGCTGGAAAATTGTGGCCTTCACAATACCGAAATGCTACGACTCTCCTCAGGAATCAAAGAAGACGACGTGGTTGTATGTCTGATTTTTCGTAAGCTATTCTTATGGTTAAGTGCATAGACAGCGGCGTCGAATTATTTACGGGGCTTGAATTAATTTATTTATAATTTAAAATTTAAAATTTATAATCACCGATTTTCGATCGTGACCTTTGCCATTATATGGTTAAGAGTAATATATTGATCGTTGTGCAGTTTCACTGTTTTTAAAGAGAAATATTAATACAGCGGTTAATGCTCTTTAATTTCCTAGTCCAAAGAAATGTCGAGAAGCTTTTCTAATGATTTATTTATAAATACGGGACTCTTGCGTTTAACAATTCATATAATTAGGACGGTACTTTTGTGTGTATTAAGCTTGAAAGGGAGTGATAGGCAAGTATTACATAAATTTGATTGTTAAAATTAAAGTCGTACCTGTTAAACATTCAGATAATTCGGATTTTATATTTAAACGAGTCAAGTTCTAATTGACTAGATAGAGGGTTGGTTATGTTTAATTTTAATTTACATGCATTGTGTTTACGCTTCTAAAAATGAAAAATAAACTGTGCTACCCATTTTAAATGATAATTGTGCTTTCAACAAACGCCAAATTATATTTTCATGAATTATACTTTCAAGTTTCTATTTATTTAACATTTGGCACTTTTATTTTACTAAATGGATTGTTTGGAAGCCAATAGTTTACAAAATTTTTTCAAGATTAAATTGTCTATGTTTTTATTGCTATTGTTGCTGTATAAAAATCTAAGCAAGTAATGATTGAAAAGTTCAATATTTTTCTTAATTTCTATCTTATTATATTTTCTAAAATCCAAGCAATATGTTTGAAATTAATTTAATTGATGTGAATATAATACAATTTATTTCTTCTCTGTAGGCAATCGAAAATTTATTAAGTGACTATTTCATTGGATTTAAAATGAAGTTCTGTATAGAAAAAATTGTGTTTGGTCCCAATGTTATGTATCATATTATTTCTAGTAATATTTTCATAGAATCTTTTGTTTTATAAATTAAAAGATTAATTTATTTAACTGTTTGTAATTCATTGCAATTAAAATGTATAGTAGTATCTTGGTTTCAATGTTATCTTGTATTTGGTAACTTAATTTATAATTTTATATTCGTGTACACTTGTAATAATTTAAGTCTTTCCTTCAAAAACATAAAGTTTCGACATTTTATTGTAGATGTTTATGAACTGTTGTTTTACTTTATATTTTTTTATTAATATTTTAAAAACAATGCAATGGATAATGTAATATATATCAAGTCATTCATTTTATTTTAATGTCTAAAGATAGTTGCTTACTTCTGTACTTTTAATTAAATTTGTAACGTACTGACATAACTCACGTGAAAAAGATTATCAAAAGTTTCATAATACGTAAGTTTTTATATAAAACTTGTTTCCAAAAATTTGAATGATTTTTGCGCTTTTATATCCTAACCGAAAGCTTTAAACATCGTTGTCATATTTCAGTTTGCATTTATGAATATTTAAAGTTAGGTTCACATTTTATTTCATGTTACTTATATTTTGTTGTTTACAGTTTTTTATTTACAAATATATATGTAAAAGAAGCGAGATTTATTTGTTCATAAATTTTATAAATTTATAAATTTTATGGTTGTTTATAAATTATGTCAATGTAAATTTAAATAGTAAATTATTAAATGGTCAGTTATTCCATAATAAATTGTTAAATCAATTATTTCATAATAAATTTTATTTAAGAGTAAAATATTTGATAGTTTTAGTTCTGCTTTAACAAGGAGTGATTTATTATTTTTTTTATAATAAAAGTGTGGAGTTTACACAATAGTTTTTTAGTTTTTAATAAACAGAAGAAATATTTGGATTTAAATATTATTCAAATAAACTATATTGTTATATGTAAAATAAGTAATATATACAAATATAAATTGATTATTCAACGGTAAATTAATTAGAATTTACTAATATATCCTACGGTAACGGTAAACTAATTATATAATTTTCCAATATAGCCTTAAATAAATTTTACCGTGTAATATTTATCATTAACAATTTTTACATTCCATAATTGTAAAATTGATATTTGAGTAATGTAAAGTTTTTTCTGTGTTAATAAATACTACCCTTTGAAAGTAAATATATATTAAATTGAACATGTTGATTTTAAACTTTACTTTGATCAAAAAGAAGAATATATCACAAAAATATTTCATATTTGTATATTTAAAAAGGAATAAATGTATTTTTTTAATATTGTATAGCAAATAATATTTTATAATTTATTTAAAATTAATTACATTATTTATAAATAATAAAGATAAACTTCAGAGTATCACATATTTCCTTTCAATAGATACTTCGATATGATAATATAAATTATTGCATTAGATATTCAGTTAAGAGACTATTTATTGTCCACTGTTTATTAACTACTTAATATGAACTTTATATTTGTTTTCTAATATCAAAGACAATTAGAAAATAAACAAAAGGCAATCAACCAAGAAATAATTTTTATGTAATATTTTAAATCAAAATTTTTAAGAATACTAATTTGTTTAGATATACAATTTACAAATAGCTACCACATAAGTTTTATCTAGGACAACTTATTTTATTAAAATAATTATTTTTAATTCTTACTTTGCAATTTTTTTTTATTAAAATTTTTATTAGAAATGGTAAAAATTTACAGTACCAATAAAAATATTAAATAAAAATTTGAAGTTTGTAGTTTTTAAAATTAATTTTTATTATTATTAATTTTATTATTATTAATTAAAATTAATCTAGTGGTTACTTTTTCATAGTGCTTTGAAGCGAAAACTAAATTTTGTATATAAAGAAAATAATTGAATCAGTTATATTTTTTAGTTTTGTTTTTTTGAATTTAAGCCATATTTTTCATGTTTAAGGAAAATTATGAAATGCTATATTTATAAGAAATTTAATTCGTTTATTGTCATAAATGTAATTTAGTATTTCATTTTTGTTTTTTACAATTGCCTCGGGCTTGGGTGTGAAACTCAGTGTTCAACATTCGTATATTCTGTTATCAGTGTTATTATTTGTAAAAGCTTTTGATCGTTATTATATGAAGATGTTTAAATAATTTTCGTAAAATCATAATAATATAAAATATTGTTCAGATTTGTGAAAACGTGTAACATAAGCTTAAATCGTAGGCATTTTTATTAGTTTGAATTATTGATAAACACGATTAACTCAATATGAATTTAAATGAAAGTATTACATAATTAGAGAGAAATTGGAGGAATGGAATATGTGGACATCTAAGTATTTGTAGACAATGTGTTCATTATACAAAAGAATTCCTAGTAGTCACTTTTATGAATTTAAATAAGAAATACTCAATAATTGAAACAAACTATTGAATATGATAATGAAATTACTAAAAATGAAAGAATTAACTTGAATTGCAATGAAATTGAGAAAAAGATAGCGAAGGTAAATATATTAAATTTAGTATTATAGTCAAAATATTTTTGGAATTTTATTCTTGCGCGTTTATAATCAAGGACTATTAATAGATATAAGATTTTAAAAATGAAATAATATTTGAAATTACTGAACACTACATTTCATGTTGGACAGGGCAATTAAATTCTGTGGCAATGTCCTTAATTCTCATTGCGCAACGACAGCTCTTGAATATTAGCAAATTTTTAAAACGAGCAAGAGATTACTGAATCAAGTGAGAAGATTGTAAAATAATGCGAATAAGTTAGTTTGTTAATATTAAGGCGCATCTGGTCAAAGGTCAAAATTCGCATACTTTTGCTTTCTCATTCTATCTCTTCTTCTCCCTGCCTTCCATCCGCCAATTCCAGTTTCTGTATTCTTTTCCTCCCACATCTGACAAGATTTCAATGTAAATTTGCATATACAACCATATCAAAGGCAAAGCATTTAGTGATCGTGTAAAATTCCGAAAGTCAAATACAACCTTTCTGTGTGTATATCCAGGTATAAGGTGATTTCAACCTCTCATTCATGCACGATGAAACAGTCGTCTGAAAGCTTCCTTTACTGCGTCCGAAGAACTTTATTGTTCCTTTCCATACTCACCGTCAATCACAGAATTTCTCGTTACACCATAGTTAGTCCGAGTCTATTTGAGCGAGGACTATTGGCCTTCTCGTGAGCACTTAATTAAGCATTCGATTAAACTTCTTTCATGCTATACTCATATTGATCATTTTAGATTTTTATGTTAATTAAAACTAATTCAAATGTAATATGAGCTTACTTGTATTGCTATGAATTTTGAATGATTTTAATGTTTGCTGCAATTATTATTGAAATCAATGTGAACGTTTTGGTAACTCGGAGCTTCGAAATTGATTTCTCGCCATTTAAAAGCATTCGAACTATCACTTTCCTGTATGCAGGGCTACTCGCACGATAATGCTCACTAGAATCGATTTTTCTACATAGATTTCGGAACAGCTATTTAACTATCCCATTTACAAATAATATGTTATTAACGCAAAGTATTATTAGTTGGATTTGAAGATTTTGATTTCTTAAATGTTTAATATAATTATAGCAGTACTAATAAAAAATAACCACAATTAGAAGAATTAGCTAAATCAGCTAGGCGACGAGAAACGCAAAATAGGAATTTATAACCCACGATACATGTTATTATAACAGCATTTGAATAAGCTTACTTTATTTTATAATATTATTTCACTTCCTACAACTTTTAATTCTGGATAAGCGTATGTGCGCAGTCGAAACTCAATAGAATTGATGATTTGCTCTCCCTGTCTAGATAACCGATGGTAACGCCAAGACCGAGGTTAGCAACCGTAAGGAACCTGGAGTATTTTGCGGCGAGTCCGAGCAGCCACAGACCTTCATCTCGGAGACAAGCGTCGTTCGGGTGCTCTTCCATACGGACAATTTTACCGACCAGACTTACTTCAGTTTCGACTCGCGCGCCGAGCAACAATTTGAAGTTTATCTTCGCTACGGCCAACACCCCGAGCTTTATCCAAACAGACGCGGAGAAGTGCTTGCAGGCACCTACTGCGAACGCAGCTTCAAAGACTGCAGACTGCAGACTTGCTACGTCCAGAGTCCAGCTTATCCTGGCATCTATCCTCGGGATTTACACTGCAAGTACCACCTTAATACCCGGCTACCCTTCATAAAGCTCTACATCGAGAATGAAGAGTTCAACATCGATGGGCAGCGATGCGAGAACATCATGACATGTCCGATGCGGCCCATCAGTTCCGGGGCAGAACATTGTCCGTACGACTACATTCGCATTTACGATGGTCTCAATGAAACCGCTCCTGTCATCGGCACCTTTTGTGGTAAGCCACCCTCTCTAATGAGAATTTACCTCGAGCTCACGATGTCCAGGATATGAACATATAAAGCGTCTAATTTTAGTTGTAGCCGTGGCATTATAATGTTTAACCGCGTTATCTAATTAAGGGCTCGTGGTTCAGTTTTACTGGGCTTTTCATTCTCCGACACCAGGATTTTTAAAAATAATTTAACGTTAATTGGTCGAGTCATCGATTTCAAAAGTCGGTAATAAGTTGGGTGAAAGTCGTTGGATGAAATTGCGAAAGAAATAATGAAGTATCGACATGAGGGAATAAAAAGGTGACGGAATTTATCTGAATAAATTATTAGCTATAAGTTGCGGAATTACACGACTTTAAAATAAATTAAGTTTTTTAAATCTAATAATTTTAAGATTGAAAGTTTTTCAATTTTACCTTCGTTAAACAAGATTCAAACGTAATTAGTAGTTTGAATATCGCTCTATATATTTGGTTTTCCAATAAAATGTTTTTTTAATTTTTTCCTTTAAAAGTTTCTTGAATTATCGAATTGCAGGTTTAAAACAAAATTATAAAAGTCATAAGATAACTCCTGCTTATTTCAGACATTAGGAGTTTATTTTTTTTATTAATTATATACAAATATTAATATCAGAGTAACATTACCAAATAATTAAATTACAATAATCAATAATATTGCACCTCAAAACATTTCGGCCAGCTTAAAGCAATTATGAATTTACATATACAATACTATCAATACCATAAATTATAATATAAACAATTAACGTGGTATATTTTCTAAAGAAATATAATTCGTTAAATTAAAAAATTAATATAAAAAAATACAGTGGAATTCATTTGTTGATAATGAGGAATTATTCATTGAACCTACAAAAATAAAATAATGTACTATAAAATAAAAATATAATAAAGAAAAGATATACATGACAGCATTAATTATCATATAATTAAAAAAATAAAGATATTTGTCGTTAAGGTAATCTATTCCCCATTATTTTTATCCTTTATTTCACACTTATGTAAATAAGACATTATTAGTTTTTAATTACCGGTTATTAATTTACTTTTATAATTATATAAAATAGAATTATTTTTATAACACAGTTACAATTTTTATTAATAAACACAAGTTCAATAAACTTACTACTGTTTAAACACATAAATTTTAATTATGATGTCGTAAAAAAAATTTTAATTAAAAATAATTTATTAAAATATTGATTTATTTGTAAAAAAAATTGTTTTTTTCATAATTAACAAACTTAAGTGGTGTAAGAAAGTCATGCTAAAAAAACTATCTATTAGAAATTTTTACAAAATATTTCAAAATTGCCAATAAATTGAAACAATATTATATTTATTTGTATATCTATTTTATTAAACTCGGATGTATGAGTTAAAAGTTTTTTTTTATGTATATAAACAAATAAGTATATTAATATTCTTATTTTAGTTCAATTTTTCGATTTAAAGAGATTGGAATATTAGAATAATTTTAACAAACATCAAATTTTAATGTCACTATTGTAATATGAAAATTATTAAGAAATTATTTTCTTTAAATAAAATATTTTAAAGATAATTTAAAAACAAAAAAATAAATCAATAAATCAATATAAGAATCCCGGATGTATTTAGCTTAAATATTTTATTACTTATATGTTATTTAAATTTTTTATTTAACGAATTTTATGCTTGAAAAATTGAAATTCTTTTTCAAATCATCCTCAAAGCTATTTTTCAATTATTTTTAAAGTAACACTATTATAATATTAAAGACCAAATTGTATTTATGCTAATTACATACGACGATATATTAAAAACAAAGAATACTTTAAGCATAATTTTCTTTAATTATCGTATTGCATTATTAATAAATCTTTACTTTTGTGTTTTAAAATTGATCTAAAAATAATTATATACTAGTATGAATAATTTAATATATTCAACAAATAGAAGGTATTAAAAATTTAGGTATATCTTTCTAATATTGTAAATTTTACTAAAATTACTCCTTTTGTATTTGCATTTTATTAAATCAATTATTTCATTAGTTTGATATTTATTTGGTAACACTTACAATTATAGATTTATTGTTTTTAAATTAAATTTTATATTACATTGTAATAATGTTATACTAGTAAATTGTATTAATTATATTAATTATAATAATTAAATTATACTATTAAATTTTTATACCATTGAAGTATTAGATACAATTTCAATGTCTGAAAATTTTAATTAATAAATTGAAACTAGTTGTTGAGAAATGTTGAGGTATCGTCTATCCAGCTCTCGTGGGCTCAGCTTTACCTGTTCCGACGGCCGATTGATAGAGGTTTTACCTTGTGTGACTGTATGCACTCCCTGATGTTAAGGA